>OY997274.1:601744892-601789892 GCA_963921465.1 Triticum timopheevii | reverse complement strand
AAGCAACGTGAGCATTGAGCCTCTTCTTCATCGTCTCTACACTCAGGGCTTATAAACCGCTCCTAGTCCCTCTCACTTCGCGAGGTGGGACTAAAAAACAGCTTGCCATAACCTCATTAGTACCGGTTCGTGGTTCAAACCGGCACTAAATGGTGATGGTGGGGCCATAGCCTGACCGCAGGCTGACACAGCCTCTTTAGTACCGGTTCGTGGCATGAACCGGTACTAAAGGTTCGCCACGAACCGGTGCTATTGATCGCGGCCACGAACCGGCACTAGTGTACACATTAGTGCCGGCTGAAATTCCAACCGGCACTATTGTGCTTCTCATTTGACCCTTTTTCTACTAGTGAGCTCTGCCCGTTTTCATAAAGACCGAATACCTTAGGGAGTGTTCGGCGTCTCGAGTTAGGCCTTATATGCATCAGCTCCGAATCATGTCTTTGGTCAAATGTTGGGTTTGCCCGGCTCCTGTGTTTTGCTGCCTTATGTTCCGCTCTATCGGCTAACGTGGCACCAGGAGAACTACTGCGATTGTGCCCTGGTTCGTCCAGGTAAGCACCTCAGTAGAGAAAGCCGAAAACTGACTGTCATGATATAGCGAGAGACTGGTCAACAACTCGATCGACCACCGAAATGTTTAGAATTCCTCCGTTTTAACAAAGGACCGTTTCCCGGTTAGGCACATACGCGCCCCGAAACTCGGAGAGCGCAGTGCCCCTAGGGGCTATATAGTAGCCCAACCATTGAACTCATATGGCTAAGTGAAAGTGATAAAGCATTATAGTCCGGTTGCCTAGTTTGCTATGCTATCACCTCCTTCACAGGACCAAGACGTTGGATTAAGTGTGGAAATGCGCTATTTTTTGCAAACACCCCCGCACTATGTGCGTGGGGGCTGAAGCCGAAGACTACCATCTTTCAGGTTATATACACATATACGTTAAACGGCCGCACAGGAAGAATTTCAACACTTGAACGCACAAGTATAAAAAGCCCTTATATTATATTTAAAGCATGGCTTCACAAATCATACATGTCATTTGAACATAACATTTTTCGAGCACTGCGTATCTATTAAACGAGCGCCCTGCAGGACTTCCCCAAAATAGTGCTCGGCGGGTAATCGGCTCCTGTCCGAGTCCTGGGAAGCAACGTCGGTGGCCTCCATCTCTGCCCAGTATGTCTTAACACGGGCGAGCGCCATCCGTGCACCCTCTATACATGCCGACTGCCTCATCGCCTTGATATGTGGCACCGCATCAAGGAACTGTTGCACCAAGCCAAAATAACTCTTCGGCTCGGGCCTTTCCGGCCACAGATGAGCCACGACACCCTTCATGGCAAGTCCGGACAACCTATTCAGCTCAGCCCACTCGGCTAACCGATCGGTCAATGGAAGTGGACGTTCCGGACTATGAAACTGCGACCAAAAAATCTCTTCCATTCCGTGATCCTTTTGGCCTCGGAAGTGTGCAACCGCATCTGCGGCGCTTGCCGCCAAATTCAGATAAGCATCCTCCGCACCCCACAACTGGCCCAACTAAGCATATTTCGGATCCGTGAACTTCCTACGCAGCAGAAAGGGCTTTCCAGCCGCATTATCCTCAGCCTGACGTAGCTCCTCCTTCATAGCTCTCATCGCGGAGCGGGCATCCTTGGCTTCGGCGGTGGCCTTCTTCAGGTCCTCTTGCTCCACTTGGCGTTCTCTTTCAAGAAACTCATAGCGGTTGGTAGCATCCTTCAGCTTTACGGCCATTTCCTCCCTGCTTCGGTAGTGAGCAGCCTGTTCGGCTTTTAGCTCTTCGGCCGCCTTCAAGGCAGCCGCATTACTTTTCCTGGCTTGCTCCTTGGCTCGGGCAAGCTCTGCCCGAAGGTCCTCCATAGCAGCGGCACCATCTGCATCAAGCATACATGTAGTAAGGCATGGGCGTCAAGCTCCCTTACCAGGTGTTCGCGGAAAAGCCACATACCTTGTGACTCGTCAAGTGGCTTATTGACCAGTGCGATGTCCGCATCTGCAACGTCCAGTTGCCGCTTCAGTTCGGCAACTCTATTAGTCTGGCTGGCCACTGAACGCTCCGCCCCCTGAATAGGAAGGGCGACATCTTATAACTGAGATTATGATCCTCGGCACGCCGTCCTTCTGGACAACGTACCGAGTCTCAGGGGCTACTATCTATACAGGGCGCATTCTATATGCAAAACAGTCAGAAGGTATATCATTTTTGCGTACCTCAAACCCCATCAGTAAACATCTGACGGCTTCATGCAATCCGCTCTCAGCGGATGAAATCCTTTCAATCACCGCACCCATTAACGCACGGTGATCTTCTGAGGTAGATGCTCGCCCGAGCAGATCCTTCAGCTCCTCCGACCGCACACCAGCGGTGTCGGACCTCCCGGCCCCACCGGACTCGGGGAAACCCTCCGCGACGACACCTCAGGGTCGTCTGCCCCGCCCGATGGCGCGGCAGATGGAGGCGTTTCGCTCTCCATCATCTCCGGACGAAGATCCCCCGAAGACGAGCTCTGCTGAGAAGGGCTGAGATCCGAACTATAAGGTAAAAACTTCGGTCATCCTCAGAAATAAAAACAGGGATGTCTCTTATTACAAAACTCCCCTTTCTACTTACGGCTCGCTGGAGGGCTGATTCCCTTGGGGAAATAGTGTGGCTGGCGCCCCTCCTGGCGCAGGACCCTCTGGCGAAGATTTCTTCCCCCGCTTTGAGGCCTTGACCTCCGGATCTTCAGAAGCGGTCTTCTTCCCCCCTTGAAGGGAGGGATTCTCGATCCCCCCTACCTTAAAGGCCTCCTTAGCGGAGGCAGTAGCTTTTCTGTTCCCCCCTTCGCCCTCTTCCAAAGGCACAGCCTCCAGCATCTTGGTTAGCACCGGATCCGGCGCGGTCTCAGGGAGGGCGGCCGGACACCTTATTAGCTTTGCTTTTGCTATCCACTCCTGTTCAAGGAACGGCTCCTTAAAGGGCAAGTATTATGATAAATGTACGGATAGCACGTCCGGGCACAGGAACTACTTACTTGAGTATCCGGGCGATTGCAACTCAGACCTGGGTCCTCGGTCAAATCCGGACACATCTCTTGTGATCCGAAGAACAGTTTATACATCTCCACGGGCGTCGCACCCATGAAGTGGTGGAGAGCTCGCGGTCCATTCAGATTGAATTCCCACAGGCGGAGAGGGCGACGTTTGCAGGGCAGAAGGCGTCGGATCAGCATAACCTGCGCCACTACGACCAGATTGATCTCCCTCTCTTGGAGGTCTCGAATCCGGCCCTGCAATATTGGCACGTCCTTGGACGGCCCCCAGTCGAGCCCTTTGTTGACCCATGACGCCAGCCGTTGTGGAGGGCCCGAGCGACAGGCGGGTGGCGCCACCTGCCTGGGAGCGGTGATGTAGAACCACTCCTATTGCTACAAACCGAGCTCCTCTTGAAAGGAGCCCTCGGGCCATGGAGCATCGGCCCTCTTGCTTATAACTGCCCCTCCGCACTCTGCCTGTCGCCCCTCGATCATCTTCGGCTCCACGTTGAAGGTCTTGAGCCACAATCTGAAGTGAGGGGTAGTGCGGAGGAAGGCTTCGCAGACAACAATGAACGATGAGATGCGAAGGTTGGACTCTGGAGCCAAGTCATGGAATTCCAGCCCATAATAAAACATGAGCCCCCTCACGAAGGGGTCCATCGGGAAGCCTAAACCCCGACGGAGGTGAGACACAAACAATACGCTCTCACCAGGCTCGGGATTGGGAATGAATTGCCGTTCGGCGGGCAGCCTATGCGAAATCTCGCAGGTTAGGTACCTGGCGTCTCTCAGCTTTAGCACGTCTTCTTCCGTGACGGAAGAGGGCATCCACCGGCCCTGTAGGTCGGAGCCGGACATTGTCAAAGGTCCGAAGCGCCCGAATCTGGAACCTTGGGTGTTGGAACTTGAGGCGAGGGGCGGATTCGATTGAGATTGAAGAAAAGGAACGGAACTTGGTCTCATTATAAAGGGGTAGAATACCAAGAGCCGTCCCCGTGACCGTTTGGGACTCGCCTTCGATGGAGGAGGTGTGCCAACGGGCGCGGTTGGGTTACCCACATCCATATTGATGAGAATCCCGAAATAAGGGGACACGATCTCTGCTTTGACAAGACGTGCCAAGGAAACCGCTTCGCTAAACGCGCTGAGGTGGAACAATAAAAACGATTCGAATAAAGGCTTGGCCGTGGCATGACGTCATGCCACGAAATACGTCAGCAAATTGAACCTGTGTAAATATTATTCTCTCTACGGTGGTATGTGGAATTTATTTTTGCGGAGCCGGACACTATCCTGGTATTTAAAATCTTCTATGAATTATTCGGAGGAGGAACCCGCCTTGCAATGCCGAAGACAATATGCGCGCCGGACTCGTCATCATTGAAGCCTGGTTCAGGGGCTACTGAGGGAGTCCTGGACTAGGGGGTGTCCGGATAGCCAAACTATCATCATTGGCCGGACTCCAAGACTATGAAGATGCAAGATTGAAGACTTCGTCCCGTGTCCGGATGGGACTTTCCTTGGAGTGTGTTTTACTCTGCCTGGTGGGTTTATTCATAAAGTCAGACGTATGTCTTTTCTCTAAAAGAGATTGCCCCACTCTGCTAGTATTTTGGACAGAAGGAGTATGCTTCAATCATCCATCATGTGTAGATCGGGTGAAGCAGACAGAACATGTCGCAAACAAATTAGTAGGAAGATTCAGATAGACATGGACGCACTTTCATCACTTGGGTTTTGTAATCAGTTCTACTCGGGCTACAATCCCATCAAATTGCCATGAAAATGCCCATAATTCAGTTTGGGCTGTAATAATCGCATTGCAGTATTTCTATAGGTGAGACAGTGGTGTCATATATTCATATTGAGAATGAGATTTAGACCCAGTGTCAAATACAGATTGTTTTTCTGGTGTCAAACAGGGAAGCTGTCAAATAAAGAATTTTCTACCTCTATATATACTAGTACTACATCGTACATGAGTGCTCAGTCGTACCCCTACACCCGACTCTATCTCAAGAATATAACCTTGAAGAAGAGAATTGCAGAGGGGATACGTACTAGATAATAGACATGGGGAGTGTTGGTAACTATTTGCCTGCCGTTGGTATGATCCTAGTACAACTGGGTCTTGCTGGTCTGAATGTGTTGTCAAAGCTCACCATGGCCTCCGGCATGAGCCCCTACGTGCTTATCACCTACCGAAATCTCGTCGCAGCCGTCTTCCTCGCCCCCTTTGCTTTCTTCTTCGAACGGTACCTTTACACTGGATCTAACCATTTACGATTTGTTTTTGTTTTTTGTTTTTTGTTTCTTTGCGGGGGAACCATTTATAATTTGTTGATGACCATGTTACACATTATAACGAATGCGTTCCTACAAATCTGCATTTGCTTTACAAAGAGAGATGTCCAACTTTGGTAAAGGAAGTTTCTTGTTTGCAGATGTCTTGTTGATCTAAGATGTACCTAATTACTGGTTGTTGTCACTCTTTTTTATTGCCATAGATGTACTATGTGATGTCTTGCCAGTAAAATAATTGTGTAAGATAAACCCGTATTTAATATTGTTGAGACATTGCGTTAAGTTGACATATTACTTGTAAGACTACCCACAATGGGAGTAACATAGGTAGTAACATCACACATATCTAGATAAAATAGATGATGTGGCAAGCAATAAATGAAGAAAGAGATGCATGTAGTAACATAGCTAGTTACTACTAGTATGAGTAACATCACACATATCAAGGCAAGATGAGTCTATAGCCTAATAAATAAAGTGTTGTCTGTTACCACACATATGTTACTCCCCACTATAGAGGTAGTAACATAGAGTAGTAACATGGGCATGTTACTACTCTATGTTACTACCCATTGTGGCTAGTCTAAAAATTACTACCTCCTGTCCGGTATGCAGGCCCCGCCCCGCATTTTGAGTCCAGTTTTGACTATCGAATTAACCAGGAACATATGCGTGTTATGTTTCGTAAAAACTATGTTGTTGGAAACATCTATTAAATGCAAATCCAATGGTAGTGTTGCATCTTTGAAATAAAATATGCGCATTCCTACATTTATTTTGTGAATGAGTATTTATGTGAGTAATTGCTAGTACTTCCTACGTCTAGATACATCCATTGGAGCGACAAGTAATTCTGGACAAGTATTATGCATTCAAATTTAGTTGAATGTCCTTCCTGCATGAGTTACCCATCTACATTATATATGTATCAACGCATTAATTTCCTTGTTGTTCTTACAAAATATAATTTCATATGATTATGGATGCAGAACTACTTGGGCCTCACTCAGCAAGAAGACATTGATACAAATTTTCTTATGCTCCGTTGTTGGGTATGATTTTTTCTCCTTTTCCACCTAATTGAGAATTATCCGCACCCTCAACAGGAACTAGTCAAGTGCACGTGCTCTGCATGCATGATGTAGGCTTGTACCAAAACCGAGAAACATATAAACGAAAAATTGCAGAATTCTGAACTCAAATAGATGTAACTATGTTGAACGAATTGTAATCCGGGTTAATTTTCGTCATCTCATTTCTCTGCCTGTCTTTTTAAAAAAAAATATATATGCCCTGTTGTTTCGGCGAATCCTTTCACTGGTCACCCTATGGTTGCTACACCGAAAAGATTATACTCCGGTCAGGACATGTGCATGGTTCTCGGACACATGTGGTGGTGCGTCAGATGCCTGCTCAAACAGCAGCCGGCGGCGCTCCCTCGAAAAACAAAGGCAGCAGCCAGCGGTGTAAGCGAGAGTACGTACATAATAACAGCGGCGCGGGTGAGGAGCCCGACCTCGTCGTTGGAGCTGAGCTTGCATTGCATACTCTTTCAAGGAGATCGGCCTCGTCGCTGAGCCACGACCTGGGCGGCTCATCTCCGTAGCCGGACAGACAACATCGTGGTGTCATTGGGGCAATGAATTCGTCAAATCCGGCGGCTGGACTTCGTCAATGCCTACTCAAGGATGTGATTCACAATCTTTATCTTCTACTCCCTCTATTTCACAATGTAGTGCGTATGATTTATTTTTTTTAATATAATTTTACAAACTTTGACCAAGTTCGTAAAGAAAACACATACATCTAGTATACCAAATACATATCCTTAGATACGCCACAAGACATACTTTCATATTGTATATATTTGGTATTGTAATTCTTTTCTCTATAATATGGTCAAAGTTTGACTTTTCAAAAAATCTATATGCACTATATTATGAAACGGAGGAAGATCTACTTAAGAAGAACATAAAGTTTCCGTTTCACTTTTTTCCACCACCCCTTCGTCTTAATTTTCTTTCCTTCTGAACCAATTTTTACTTTAATTTACTTACCAAACTTCTCATCAAAATATAAGGTAAATCATGGACAGGATTTGATAAACATTTATTTATACAATCACATTAATATGGGCAGATAAATCATAAGCTAACGTACTGATATATTTATATCCAGTTGCTACTCGCATGCATTGTTCTAGTGCAAACAAATTAATGCAGTTCATACGTCTTTACTCTCGTGAGAACGAGTCAACCCCCCGTAGCATGGCTTTGGTCCGCTGATAATAGGGCTCGGCAGTGGCGATGCCTAGGGTGAATTCTAGGAGGGGATGGGCTGGGGGATAAACAATATGCATTTTGGGCTAATTTTCTTTGACTATGGGCCAAATACTAAGGGGTATATCGAAAAAAATTCATGGGCTAGGCTCTGAGAAGCTCCACCACTGGGGCTCGAGTTGAACCTGCGGCCCGCTAAAATGGCGGGTTTGACCCGATCATCGTGGGTCGCCGATGCAGGAGGACCCGGGCTCCGGTGGACCTAGATTTGGGATGTCCTTCCTTTAGATCTAGGTTTTCCGGGCTCCACATGGCCGATGGGCCTAGCCGGGATCACCAGATGGGTTGATGTTGCTGGCAATGGCGTGGCAGTTCGGTGGTCCAGCCGGCCTCGTGGCTCAGGAGGCCGGAGGACATGGCACCGCTCGAGTGAAAACTATGACTTTTAAACACAGTACAGGTGCAAGCGCTCATATATACGCGCATACGTTCACCCCTGTAAACGCACACACACGCACACCCTACCCCTAGGAGCACCTCTGAGAGACTGAGCCGGTACATCATCTTGAGAATTATGAAGTCGCCGTAGGCGCCTCGTAGTCAACAGGAACGTCTCCTCCCACTGAATGCGCATTGCCGGAAATCCTGAAATGAGTTTAGAAAAATGTGAGCACCAGGACTTGAACCCTGGTGGGCTGGGAATACCACTATCCTCCTAACGATCCGCATGAAAACTATGTTCTTAGCAGTAGGCGAGGCAGGCGATGGCGATGACCTTGGACGGTGTGGTTGATTTCTTCTTGGAGATGTCGTCGAGATGTTGTGCTCGCCTTTTGCCCAGACTTCCCTGGACAAAACCTAGTATCTCCCCGAGATCTGATGGTGGTGGTGTTTTTGCGTAATGGTTCTCCTTGGGATTGCCATTCTTGGAGTTTTCACTGAGACTAGTTGTGTGAGGATGGTGATGATGTTGGGGCTGTTGTGGCGGAGGTGAGCGATGTTGGGACAGTAGCAAAGGTTGTGGTAGTCTGTTCTTCGACGTGTTTGCGAGGTTATCTTATATTGTTTGTTGATGTGAAGTGCAGCAACGTAGTACGGGTGGAGACAATGAAAGGCGACACATGGTCTATTTGTTGATCTTCCGCAGCGACAACCTTGCATAGCCTTACTTTGTAACTTGCAATTGGAATCGCAGTTGTGTTATCATCGACATATGCGGTTGATTTCTTGGGGGTGTATCTTTGTGTGGCTTCTCACGAACTCTACGATGGGGGGTTGGTGGTTGGTTGTTTCAGGCAAAGTCGAAACTGTTTGCTTAGGGAGAAGTGATGACGATGATGCCTACAGCTTTGACGAGGTTTTCCATACAATTGCATGTATGCTGTATCTTGGGTGTGCCTGACCAACTGGATGACCTTCTCCCGGTTTTCCCTTAATTAACTATTCAACCATTTTCATGTCTAGTTTTGAAAAAACAATCGTTACTCTGAAATCTGAATTGATGAACCTATATATTCGAAATGAAACTCCTAATTGTGCATGTATAATAAGCAATAACAAAAGATTTACTGATAAACCAAAATCCTGCACGTTGGTGGGATGTGTGGCAGCGCAACGCTGAACCAGACATTCTTCTTTCAGGGCCTCAAGTACAGCCGCCCGACAGTGGCGTCCGCGCTGAACAACACACTTCCGGCTGTGACCTTCGCGCTGGCCGCCGCGCTCAAGATGGAGCCCGTCGCGGCGCTCGCCGGGAAAGCCAAGGTGGCGGGTACGACGCTCTGCGTGGCTGGTTCCATGCTAATGACCTTATACAGGGGCCCCCTCGTCAGGACCCTGGCCTCCCCGATCCACTGGCCGTATGTCAAGCGCACCATTGCCGCCGAGGCTGCTGCCCACGCCGGTGGGCGTGCCGCCGTCCTCGGGGCGGCTCTGATCGTCGCTTCCAACGTCGCGTGGGCCATCTGGTTCATCATTCAGGTACAGGAAAGTTTTGGTAATACCCCATGCCAATGTACTCTCTATCTTTTTCTTTATAGAGAGAGGGTGCACGAGAGTGTACTCTCTATCATCATCCTCCATTCTTGCATCGAAGTTCATGTAAGAAAACTTCTCTTTTTTTTTCTTCCACATAAAAGAACATTTAAACTTGAAACTTTACATATCAACATCACACAAGTACTATCATGTGCAGAGAAGTTTCCACGTTTTTTGGCGCAAAATATTAAATGATACAATTCATTCGAAATTTGAAATTAGACAAATTTATGTTTCATCAAAAAAATAAGAAATATTTTATACAATGAGTGACACTTGTGTATAGTTGATCTACAAAGTTTCAAGGTCAAATGTTCTCTTGTTTGGAAGAAACAAAAAAATCTATATAAAGATAGCACAAATCTTGACGCAAACTGAATGGTCTAGATAAAAGGAACACTGGTACAGGGGTACAAAAAATCCACTGTTCAGGTACATAGGTACATGGTACATCGTACGCATAACAATATATACGGACAAGAATTTTACAGTTTTTCGTGTTTTCTTGTTTTTCCTTTGATCTGCTTTGTTGGAGGATCTTCTCATTTTCATATATCAGTTTGGTTGCGTTGGTATATATATAAAGCTGAGCAGATGCCTTTTTCGATAATAACTAAGGTGATCGGACGTTTTGGTGGTGACAGAAGAGGATGTCCAACAGCTTCGCGTCCCCGTACACGACGACGGTGCTGATGGCAGCAATGGCCAGCGTCCAATGCGGTGTCGTCGGGGTGGCCGCCGAGCGGAGGCTATCGGCATGGGCGCTCGGGTTGGATGTCAGGCTTGTCGGCTCGCTGTACGCGGTAAGATCACATCTACCATGTTGATGTTCAGATCATCAGAGACAACCAGTTTGCTCAATGTGGGGGAACTGGAACTGGACATGTATGCAGGGGGTGGTGGCGTCAGGGATGGTGATCGCGGTGATGTCGTGGTGCATTCAAGTGCGCGGGCCGGTGTTCGTGTCCATGTTCAGCCCCATGGTGCTCATCGTTGTCGCCGTCGTTGGGTGGGGCATCCTCGGCGAGAAGATACATGTCGGAAGGTAGGGACGACCGATCGACCCGATGCATCCTTGCACAATTGGTGATCCTATGGTTTTTTTTTTTGAAGCTCAAACCATAGAACAATTGTTCTACGGTACTTTCTTTTAAAAAGGAAACATGGCACATATATACATACAAAAAGAAGAAAAGAAAAACAAAAGAATTGAGAAGTTATCCAATTCCAGCCTTTTCTAACATGGTCAAGTAATATGCAAACTTATGCAGTGGTCATCCTAGATGATCACTGATCCACCCTTGCAGTGTACCCAAGTACTTTGCCTTGATCATGTGCTCTAGTAGTTTAAGATCCTCTTTTAACTTGAATTTCCAGCAGTTAACACTTGGAACTTTCTTTCTGAAAATTTTCCCATTTCTTCGTCCCCAGATGGACCAACATCCTTGAATAATGATTTGCATTGCAATACGATTTGATAATTCAGCTCTTGTCAGATGAATATCATACAAAAAGGATATACTAAGTTTTTTCTGGGAAGAATGTCGTGCTAGTAGTCTTGAGAGAATCCACAGTCCCAAAAAAGATGCTTTGCTGTTTATTCAGTATCTTCATGGCAGAAAACACATGTGTAACTTTCCAGTGGGAAAGATTTCCAATTGAGCAAATTTCCGGTGTTCACCCTATCATGCAGTATCCAGAAGAAAATTTTGTGCCTCAACCTGCATGAACTCTTCCACATCCATTTAAAAATCTACAGTACTGTTCTTGCTGGGGTGGACTTAGATGATAATACATCGATATGGAGGAATATTTTCTTTTCTGGCTCTTAAAAATCCAAGAATCTTTTTGTTGGCCATCAGCATGCATCTGCACCAATAGTTGTAGTTCATTGAACTGGGAGAATGCTTGAGTGGACAATTGAGTTTGTCCTCAGCTGAGGTCCAATCGTTTACAGATAAAGCATCATCCTTTGCAAATGAAAGAAGCTCAGGAAATTTTTCCTTGAGAGGTTGCTCGGTCCAATTATGATGCTAGAGAAGGATAACTTGTCCATTGCCCAACTTACAATTTGAATTAGATTTATAATCATCAAATAACCTCAGGTGACTTCTCCACCAGTTGATTGCTCATATGTTTGATTGCTCATATATATGTTTTGGTTGGTGTGGTTGCCTCCAGCATCATCGGCGCCGTTCTCATAGTCGTGGGGCTATACACTGTGCTCTGGGGCAAGAGAAGGGACATGGTAGCCACTCAAATCGCACCTGTCGCGGACGCTGATGAGGAGATGAACATCAGTGCCGGCGGCGAAGTGAACAGTTGGGTCGTCGATGGCACGGCGATCGCGCCGCCACATCCCGCTACTGGTCATCATGAAGGAATGGGCCATGCACAAATGTAGCACAGCATGAGATTTGTAGCACGGTCTTAATTGGTGTCATGCGACTTGTGCGGTAGGAGATTTGTTGGAAGTAAGAAATCTCTACTCCTAATGGAGCAGTTGGTGAATAGTCTCCACGGTTTATTTTTGCTGGGTTTTTTTCGTCTCTCCTCCCACCACCCCCTCCCATCCTGGTCCATCAGTTTATTTTTCTCTCCACTCTTTATTACAACCAGGACTTTCCTAACGTATAACAAATCACGGATCTAACTTCCTTAAATTATTCATATCAATCGATTCCTTTTATTGGTTCAATTTGTTTTAGGAAACAAATACCAAATTTTTAAGAAACAAATAATATATTTGAATCTAACTTTCCTAGCTTATCTAAATCAATCGATTTCTCTCATTAGTGAAATTTGTTTTAGGAAACAAATAACAGACATGTCACAAACTTTCCTCCCAATAAATAGTTTCTTTACATTTGTAAACTTTCCTAATCAGACACGTCACAAACGGGCAGGTACTGATATCATGTTACCAAACAATAAAACCCCATTTGCATAGAAATCAGTTCAAAATCTTAACTTTCCTAAATTTTTACCTTTCCTTGATAACATCCAATATTTCCTATGTTTTTCACCTATTGAAGGAAATCACCCCTCCATCGATATTAGCATTTTTTGGAATGAGATCTCTGGGTTATAATTTTTTTGTGATTCTTTTCAATTGTGACCTCTCCTTTCGCTACGGCTCCTTCTCGCATAATCACCTCCACCACAGCCAGCTGACACCACCCTAGACCTCTTGCCTCTCCACACCTTCTCCGCCACCTCCTCCTCGTACTCCATTGACAATCCCTCTGCCACGTTTGTCCACGGCGGTGTCGAGGGCATGGCGCAATAGCGTACCAGTGGTAGAGCAGCGCATAGCAGCAGGAAGAACCACGCAGCAGGCGAGGCGAGCGGCCGACGGTGGAGGGCAGAGATGCGGCCGACGTGGCTGAGGGGGCGGCCGGCAGAAGATGGCTGCGACAGGAGGCGGCGCGAGGCAGGGGCGCGACAGCGGGGCGAGCACAGCCAGCGAGAGTGTGACACGCGGCCAGGGTGTGCGTCGCGCGGGGCACAGTGGTGCGGTGGCTGTGGCGAGCGTGATGGCAACGGCGGACGCGACGAACGCGGTGTGCCACGTGCGTGGGCATGGAGAGCCAGAGAGGGAGTGGCCCCGCGGGAGCGGAAGAAGAGCTGAAGGCTCGGGCATGGGCGCGCATAGGAGCGGGCATGTGCCACAGGGTCAACCCGAGGAGCTCAGTGGCTACCCCTGCAATGGCCATGGAGGACGGTGGTTCTTGGCCACGGCGAAATACCTAACGAGAGCAAACGAGAGGGGAAACTGGGGAAAGGCAAGAGGAGATCACGGCGGTGTCAATGGCACCCTAGGGGAAGACAGGGGAGCTCGGGGCGGCGCGGATCGAACGGCAATGTCGCGGTGGCCGAAGGTTGAGGAAGACGGCAACGACGTCGATCTGAGGGTGCTGGACTTGATCTCATTGGCGCAGATGAAGTAGCGGAGGCATTCGGAGCTCCTCGACAAGCTCCTAGCCAGCAGGGAGGGCAGTGGCCGTGTGGAAGGGGTCGGTCATGATGGCCGTGGCATCTGACTTCGTCCAGATCACCGGGATCGAGCGAGCGAGGAGGAGAAGTGGATCTGGGAGGGGGCGTCGAGGAGGAGTGAGGCCATGGGGGCAGGGGAGGCAGGCGTCACCCTTATCCATTCCCCTTGATGCCGGCGAGGTGGTCGGGCGGGAGCCTGGCTCTGTAGTGACGGGCTCGGGGAACAGGAGAAGACGACCGTGCGGGGACTGGACCACTGGGTCGGTTCGGTGGCAAGGCCCGGGGTAGGGGGAATCCCCTTTTTCATCGTCCTTTTGGTTTTTAATGTATTCTAATCCGTTTCTCCTTTTTAACACCGTTTTCTATTTATTTTTATATCAACTAAATGGATTTTGTTAATTGTGAAACTATGCACACAATTCGAGCACAATATTTTAGGTGGCACAAAAAGTTTGGGGCCAAAAGAAAATACATAAAATTAGGTTTATATTTAATTGGTTATTTTAACTACTGTTGGACCTCTTATTAATTTGACAAGATTTAATTTTTGGGTCAAATAATGGTGGGCTCAACATGTCAAAGATCAGTGGAATTTATAGAATATGGTGATCATTTTAATTTTACTGTTTGACGAAATAATTTATTTGACTTTATTTTAAATTTCAATTGGGCTTTGATTTTTATCAAGTGGCAGTTTGGCTTAGCAAGCCTGATGACATGGCATCATTAGGGGAGGTCATTGTAGCTAACGACTTGAGGTGTTACATAATCTTTCCATTTCTGTAATTTCATTGTTAAATGATTGGGGAATATATCACAATATTCATTAGTTCAGTCAAGCTCACCACAAGTCCACACATTATTGCCAATTGAGTAAGTCTTATTGGCGGGAAGAATAGGCTATGTGTGTGTGTTAGAGAGAGAGGGGGGGAGAGAGAGTGGGGAAGAGGGAGGGGGAGAGAGTGTATGTGTGAGGATTTGATGGTAAAAAAGGTCGCCAATGTCGTAATATTGAACTCTTAAAGTTAATGTGGCCCCGTTGCAACGCACGGGGATTCTTCTAGTTAAGATAAGAGTTTACATGAACCTACTGAGAATACGAGTCATATTCAAATGATGATTTTGTGTCCTATAGTGATCAAGAGATTGAGAAACAAGAAGGGCATCGTGCTGATTCCAACGGATTCAAGCTAGCATGCACTCATGGATTCATTTATTTTAAGTTTGTGCTCTCCTGTTTGAAGGATGGCGGCTGCTACGGATCAGGCCAGCCGTTCGATCCGGCGCTGGTGGACGTCTGATTCTGCGCCGCACAAGAAGCTGCAGGTGATGTCCATGGCAACATCAAGCGTCGGGCGAATCTCCATAGCAGAGCAAGACGAAGCTGCAATGTCCATCACAACATCAAGCGTCGGGCGAACCTCCATAGCAGAGTGAGACGAAGTTGCAACAGAGCACCGACGGTGCCGGTGAAGCTCCATTGCAGCACCGGGCGAGCTCCATTACAGCTTAACGACCTGGCGATGGGCCGACGAAGCTCCATTGCAGCAGCACCGGCGCTCCATTGTAGCCCCCGGCGATGCTTCATTGCAGCCTCCGGCGACAGCACCGACGGCGCCCCCCGAGATGCCCTGTCACAACAATGGCGTTGCTGCTGCAAAACGCATGGGTTGCAGCGTGGAGTGACAGTGGCGAGCAGGAGCCTTCCATCCGTGGTGACCGGAGTTGCCTTCCCCTGACCTTGCTGCAACTGCGTCGTTCCAGTACCGGCGTCGCCCCTCTCCCGGCCATGGCGAGGATGTAACACAGCAGCAGTTGCGGCCATGGCGTGGATGCAAACAGCAACGGCTGCTTCGCCCTCTGATTGCAACAGCGGCGGGTTTTTTTTTGCAACAGCGGCGGGGTTGGGGTAGAGTAGCATCATGCGGCCGTCGGTGGCGCCCCTCCCGGTTCCCAGTCGTGGTCATGGTGCTCGCCATGGGAGCTTTGCCCGAAGGAGGAAGAAAAGGAGAAAAGAGAAAAACAGAGAAAAACATGTGGAGAAGAAGAGATGCGCCGGGAGATAAGGTCGGGAGGAGCGTTGGGTGGTCCCTCGGTGGACACGTGTCGCACAGAGCAGCCGGGCATTTTTTTTAGAAGAAAACTCCGTGAGCACCAAACATGTGGAGAAGAAGAGATGCGCTGGGAGATAAGGTCGGGAGGAGCGTTGGGTGGTCCCTCGGTGGACACGTGTCGCACAGAGCAGCCGGGCATTTTTTTTAGAAGAAAACTCCGTGAGCACCAAACGCTCAAGCTGAGACTTGAGCTCTGGTGGGCTAGCTACGAACTCCCGCGCCTTGCCAACTGAGCTATGCTCAGTTCTCGAACGTTTTTCTTTAAGGATTTGGCTAAATTGATGGAGAGAATTCCTTATTTTCTTAAAATTTAGTTTCCTTTTTGACCCAGAATACTGTTTTCTTTCTTATTTGACACTCAAACTTTATTTTGTGTCTTACATGACACTTTCATTCATTTTTTTCATCCAGAGGTGTTAACTGGCATGTATAAAGACAATTTTGCCCCTGTGATAATATGTCAACAGAAAAGGATAGAGAAGGGGCATGAACAAACAAAAAATATGGGCGAATCTGCTATCCTACATCTTTCCCTTTCTCCTCTCCTTCCTCCTAATCCCCCTGCTCTTTCCTTCCACCATCACCCAACATGTTGGACTTAAACATGAAGTGTACATGTGTCATGTACGATTAGATACATGTGTACAGGGAGACCATTTGGGGACGCTGGAAGCGTGTCCATAGGGAGGAGCGCGAGGAGCGTGCTATGGTGCAGTACGCCGGCGTCAAGCATGCCATGTTCGGGGTGCCCACTCCACCTAACAGTGGGAGTGAATTGTCCAACCGGAAAATTGCCTTCGTCGACATCCTCCAAAACACAATGATGCCCAAGAAACGCGGTCCCGAAGGCAGCCAGGAATTCATCATCAACATGAACAGTGCTAGTTCTGAGAGTGTGGACTTTTCTGCTTGTAAAAGAGTGTGTTGAGAGAGTTGAGGCTGTAGTTGGGGTAGATGGTATAGTCACTCATGTAACTAAGGAAGTAGATGGGGGAGAGGAAGTGAATCAAGGAAAAAAAAGAGAATCTGTAGAGGAGGGGAGAGCTGTAGGTGAGATCACTAAGTAAGCTACCGACCATGGGGCTGTCGGTCAACTGACGGGCGCGGATGTGAGCGCCCGTCAGGAGCCATGAAAATACTTAGTTGGAACTGTCGGGGTTTGGGTCAACCTCGCACAGTTCAGGAGCTAGTGTGTCTCTCTAAGACGCACCAACCCAATGTTATCTTTCTCTCCGAGACAAGGAAAAATAAAGATTATGTCGAGCGTTTGCGTTATCGATTGGGTATGAGTAATGTTTTTACCTATTCTTCTCCAGGGAAAGGTGGTGGTCTTGCGGTGTTCTGGGATGATTCTTATACTATACAGCTGAACAAATATGGGGAGCATTTCATTGATATGGTTATCTGTACTGCTAATGGAGCAAAGTGGAGAAGCACCTTTATCTATGGAGAGCCTAAGGCTAGTCAAAGGTACGTCATGTGGGAACTGTTGCAGAGAATTAAGCCTATGGGTTGTGGTCCTTGGTTCATGGTTGGAGATTTCAATGAAGCAATGTGGCAAAATGAACATTTTTCTCGGAATAAAAGGTCCAATTCTTTGATGGCTGATTTTAGGAGTGTGCTCTCTGATTGTAATCTTTTTGACTTGGGGTTTCATGGTACGCCGTGGACTTATGACAACAAGCAACAGGGTTCCAAAAATGTTAGAGTAAGATTGGACAGAGCTGTTGCGTGTCCTCAATGGTCGGCACTATTTCCGGAGTGCAGAGTGTCTCATATTATTAGCTCAAGATCTGACCATTGCCCTCTGCTCATTCAACTATCAGGGTTGCCTCGGCAAGGTAATATTGTTAAACAGCTTAAATACGAGGCATACTGGGAGAGGAAAGGAGTGGTGTTAGAAGAGCATATTAAATCTTGCTGGAACGAAGGTATGTATATTGATGATTTGAAGGATGTGGCTTTTAAGCTCAAGAGAATGCTAGGAAAATTGCATGATTGGAGTCGAAAATATATTGGTTATCTTCCTAGAAAGCTTGAGTTGGCTAGGAGCAGACTCAAGGTGCTTTATAACAGGAATGATCATGCCGCTGTGATGGAGAAAAAAGCTCTTCTCAAGGAAATGGATGAGTTGCTCTATAAAGAGGAAATATTATGGAAACAGAGGTCGCGGATTGATAAAATTAGATGGGGAGATCGGAATACAAATTTCTTTAGAGCTAAGGCTACTTGGAGAGCAAAGAAAAATTTAATATCTAGCCTGAAAAGGAATGATGGCACGGTTACTGAGGATGTGGCGGAAATTCATAGCATCACTAATTCGTTTTTTAAAAAGTTGTATACTAGCGATGGTATGGTTGATCCCTCTCTGATTATTCCATTGGTAAAACCTCTTGTCAGTGAGGACATGAATAGTGAATTATGCAAACCGTTTACGGACCAGGAAATTAGTGATGCTCTCTTTCAAATTGGGCCGCTTAAAGCTCCAGGTCCTGATGGCTTTCCGGCAAGATTTTTTCAGCGCAATTGGGGAGTGTTGAAGGAGGACATTATTCGTGCAGTTAAAAAGTTCTTTGATACAGGTATAATGCCGGAGGGTGTTAATGATACGGTAATTGTCCTTATACCAAAGGTAAAGAACCCCCAATCGATCAAATAATTTCGGCCTATCAGCCTAGTGAATAGATTAAGGCCGCTCCTTGATGGTATAATCTTTTCAACACAAAGTGCTTTTATTCCTGGGAGACTGATATCTGATAATGCGCTTATTGCGTTTGAATGTATGCACTCTTTAAACACTACTCTCAAGGATGGGCGGGGTGAGTTTTGTGCGTATAAACTTGATCTAGCTAAGGCTTATGATAGAGTGGATTGGAATTTTCTGAAGTGTATGTTGAGTGCGCTCGGGTTTGCGAGTGGATGGATAAGTGGATTATGGCCTGTGTTACCTCGGTGAAATTCTCTGTTCGCTTCAACGGACAACTCTTGGAGTCATTTACGCCTTCATGTGGTATCAGGCAAGGAGACCCTTTATCTCCTTATTTATTCTTATTCGTGGCCGAGGCCCTCTCTGTGTTGTTACAGGATGCGTGTAATAGAGGAGCGCTGCTACAATTCAAGGTGAATAGGCAAGCACCGGGTATTTCACATTTATTGTTTGCAGATGACTGTCTTTTATTTTTCAAGGGAGCCATTGATCAAGCGTTGACAATTAAAAATATTATTTCAACCTATGAGAAAGGGACTGGCCAATTGTTGAGCCCAGATAAATGCTCTATCATGTTTGGTAAAAAATGTAGTATGGAAGTTCAAGTGGCTGTTATGGTAATTTTGTGCATTACCGCCGAAGGATTTGAGGACAAATATCTTGGTTTACCGGTGCCTCAAGGTCGAATGAAGGCGGGCAAATTTCAATCCACTAAGGACAAAGCTCTCAAAATACTATCGGACTGGATAGAGAAATATGCTTCTTGTGGGGCGAAAGAAACGTTGATTAAATCTGTTCTGCAAGCTCTTCCGGTGTATGCTATGTGTATTTTTAAATTCACGGCGTCTCTGTTCGAGGAATTATCTCAGATTATAAGGAATTTCTGGTGGGGGGATGAGGAAAACAGAAGGAAGACTCATTTGTTGGCTTGGGATAAGATGACAAAGACTAAAGTGGAGGGTGGTATGGGTTTTCGAGATCTCAGATTATTTAACCAGGCTCTTTTAGCGAAGCAGGCATGGAGGCTGGTGGTGAATCCGGAATCTCTGTGTGCCAGAGTGATCAAGGCGAAATATTATCCACAGGGGCATATTTTAGACACAACTTTTCCGCAGTCGGCTTCTCTCACATGGCAAGGTATTCTGCATGGGTTGGAGCTGCTTAAATCCGGAGTTATTTGGAGAGTGTGTGATGGGGCTAATATACATATTTGGAGAGACAATTGGCTTCCTAGAGCTTCTGGACTTAAAATCTCTGCAAAGAAGAATAGAACTAGAGTTAAATGGGTTGAGGAATTGTTCATGAGTGGAGAAAGGAGATGGGATGAGGAGCTGGTCAGGCATTTATTTTACCCTTATGATGCGGATGAGATTTTGAGGTTGCGGATCCAATCAAATGGAGAGGCAGATTTTGTTGCTTGGTATTATGAAAAGTCGGGGTTGTTCTCAGTTAGGAGTGCGTACAAGTTAGCGCTCACCCTTAAGGATAAAAAAGAGGATGAGGGGCAATCCAGTGAGGCGGTAGGGTCAGAGAGGAAAATTTGGAATATTATTTGGAAGGCAAACATTCCTCAGAAGATTCGTATTTTTGCATGGAGGGTTGCTTTCAATAGTTTGGCCGTACAAGTTAATAGAGTGGCGCATCATCAAGCCTCTGTTAGTACGTGTTCTATTTGTGGCATGGAGGATGAAAATACCTTCCATGCGCTTGTCTTGTGCCCGAAGGTGCGTGCGCTTCGCATGGCCATGATGAACATTTGGGCTCTATCTAATGAGGAGGTTCTCAGATATACGGGGCATGATTGGTTTATTGTTCTCCTGAGTCAATTAAATCCCGTAATGCGAGACCAAATTATATTCTTATTCTGGAGGACCTGGCATTTGAGAAATGATTTGATCTTCGGTAAAGAAAAGGAATCAGTTTCAGCTTCTGCATGCTTCGTGGAGAGTTATTGGGAGTCTTTTGGTGCACATCATTCTCCAAGGCCGGTGGATTTTCAAAATAAAGGAAAAGGGCCGTTGGTCCGGATTAGCGGAGTTCCTAATTCTCTGGACGCGAGTAGTGGCTGGTCCCCGCCTCCTGCAGGTTGGTTCAAGATTAATGTCGATGCTAGCTTCGTGGAGTTCATTAGAGAAGCCAGTGTGGGGGTGGTGGTCAGGGACGAGGAAGGGGAAGTTATTGTTTCGTCATGGGATTTCATTGGTGCCTGTCAAAGCGTGGAGGAAGCGGAGCTTAGAGCTTGCATTGCCGGTCTCTACATAGGTATTTCTCTTCATAATCCTATAATTTTAGAGACTGACTGTGCTTTTGTGGTAGCGTCTCTTGCGTCGGGGGACTATGACAGGTCTGCTATGCGTGACCTGAAGATGGAAGCAGTGAGTATCTCGAAATTGATCAATAATCTTCAATGGTCAAAGATTAGCCGTACGGCCAATATGGTGGCTCATTTAATCGTTAAGTATGGCTTTGACAACAGATTAGATGGTATTCTTGTAAATGATATACCGTCCTGTGTGGTGAATATTGTATCGAATGAGTGTACTGGTGTGGTTGGTTAATTAATATAAAGATGATGTTCAAAAAAAAAGATACATGTGTACATTCGTGCGGCCATCAAACCAGCTAGCTTTTTTTTTTTTTGAGGATATCAAACCAGCTAGCTATTGCGTGCGTTTCCTGTGTGTGCAGCTACCCGGATCGATCAAGCAAGGATCGATTAGTCTGCTCTTTTATACGTGTGTGAGGTGCTTTTGTCTACGGCCGGTGTACGTACGTGTGTGGCGTACGTAGCTAGCTTTGCTACTCTCGGTCGGAAATCTGTTGCTTCGTCCGTTGATCTGTTGCTTCGTCCGTTGTCGTCGTCGTCGTCGCGTGTTGCCGTCGTCGAAGTACTCGCGTAGTCGGGACTGGGCTAACACAACCCGCCATGTATTGCAGCTCGATCCGTGAGAGCCGATCTGTATCGCGATGGCTTATGCGTGTGCAGCACTTGAAGCATGAACACATCTATGCGACATGACTCATTGACATGCCGCGTTCTAACTTATCACACGCTAGACGAAGAGCTCCAATCAACCGAGACCATTCATGATGCCTTAAGACCCTTTCATGCGGCTCAGTTAAATGGTGCTCAAGACTCTCTCATGGTTGTCATTGTGTTGCGGCGAGCGTCGTGCTCTTGGTGTTGTCTCAGCTCATCTTTGCTCAAGGTCGGCGCAAGATGCCTCTCAAACTTGTTATCGTTCCGTTTTCCTGCGGCGGAGCCTCAGTCAAGGTTCGTGTCTGGGATGACACTCGTTGATTGTGGATGATCCTGAGTTGTGCCATGGGGGCCAGTATGCTTGCCGATGCGTTCGGCTGTTTGCAAAGTCTTGGTATTGTGATCTCCCGACGATACCCCACATCTACTTGCGTCTCTCCTGGTGATGGTCTTATGTCCACTAGCTTGGTCGTGCTTGTATGGTTTTTGGCCCGGTTTTCCTTATAAATGGGTCAATTTGTTAAGGTTTTCGATTCGGTTTTCCTTATAAACTAGATCACTCCTCTGGCATTTGGCCACTTTGAGTAATATATTCAGGTGGAGGAACTCCTTCCCCGGTGATTCTCAAAAAAAAAACTTATCACACACTAGATTAATGTGTACAAATTTATATGCTACGGTAGAGGCTAAATGGTTTTGTCACTGTTTCACTCATCATATTATTATTATTAGTCATATAAATACATTTTTGTTTACTTATTCAAGCTGGACAAAAAATTTTACATTACGTTTGTGTTTGCATGTAAAAAAATCTGTTCACATACTACATTAGGGGTAAAACAATCTTTTGAGGGCAGACTTAACACCGTTATTAGCCAAAACTGATGTAAGTGTCACATATGGAACATAATGAAATTTGGGTGTCAACAAGAAGAGAAAACAAAATTTTGGATCAAAAAGGAACCAAACTTTTAAAAAGGGCCAAATAAGGAATTCTCTCAAATTGATGAACATCTGAACCTTTGCCTAGTGCCAGGTTGTTTGCCAACTCCATTTTGCTCGGCCCTAGGCAAACATGACCTTTGCCAAGTTTTTTTTTCACCCGGCATGCAATTCTTTGTCAGGTACTCTTTTTTACTCGGCAAACAAGTTTCTGTCTTTTGTCTTTTTCCTTTTTCTTCTCTTTTCTCTTGTTTCTTTTCATTTCTACATTATTATTTGTTTTTCCTTTTATGCTCTGTTCTTTTCTAAATTATTTATATTTACCTCTCTATTTTCTGTTACTACCTCCGTCTCAGTTTACAAGTCCTGCGCGTATACCTAGGTTGCCAATTTTCTCACCCTAAAATAAACTATATAACACAAAAATTATACCTTTTGAAAGTAGAAACTCCGTAGTTTATGTTGGTGTATTTTTTGTAATATATGACTTGTATTAGGTTGGTCAAATTGACGACCTAGGGGTACGCACACGCCCTGTAAACTGAGAGAGAGATAGTATATGCAATAAGTGAATTTTCTAGTCATTTGGTGAAAATTAATTAAAATTTGAAATGCAAGTGCATGAAAAAGTTGAAAGTTTTGGGTTAAAAATTTGAATTTGTGTTCTTGAGTCTTTGTTTCATCCTTATACAAGAAAAATAAAGAAATTCCAAACATGAGGATGCCGAGACTTGAGCTTGAAAATGGAGTTTAGGCTTTAAACTTTGAAAAATGCAAACGAAGACCGAAAAGCATGAAACATGACATTGTAACAACAGAACATAATATTGCTAAGTACTTTGCTAAGCTCTGGGTGCATATTGGATTTTTTTTCCAATATTCACGTCGAGTATCAAGGGAGAGACTACATTGCATAAATCGAAAAAAATCCACAAAAGTCGGCATACCGTGAATTTTTTTTCCGCGAAGGCCAGCCATCTTCATAAAATTTTCTAATCCAAGGTGGTTCCTGCCACTTCGGAAGCAACTCAACGGATTGAGGTTGGCTACATGAAGACATTGTTCGGGGGACGCTTCGTTGAACCTGTTTCAAGCCTGACGACCGATGACGACGTGCAACTCGGATGGCCTTAGGTGCAACCAAGTTTGAAGACCAGTTCAAAGGCTACTGACGGTGTCCCAAATAAGGGCCTCTCACCATGTCGACTCCCATCCAGGTCGGCTAGGAGAGGACTGCTACGTCTTGAGCTTGTGTTGGTTTTTCTTGAAAAGGAAAGGGTGATGCAGCAATAGTAGCGTTAGTATTTCCCTCAGTTTTTGAGAACCAAGGTATCAATCCAGTAGGAGGCTCCTCAGAAGTCCCACATACCTACACAAACAAACAAAGAACTCGCAATCAACGCAATAAAGGGGTTGTCAATCCCTTCATGGCCACTTGCGAAAGTGAGATCTGATAGAGATAATATGATAAGATAAATATATCTTTGGTATCTTATAATATAGATGCAAAAAAGTAAAGATGCAAAGAAAAGTAGATTGAAAGCTTATATGATAAAAGATAGACTCGGGGGCCATAGGTTTCACTAGTGGCTTCTCTCAAGATAGCATAAGTATTAAGGTGGGTGAACAAATTACTGTCGAGCAATTGATAGAAAAGCGAATAATTACGAGATTATCTAGGCATGATCATGTATATAAGCATCACGTCCGCAACAAGTAGACCGATTCCTGCCTGCATCCACTACTATTACTCCACATATCGACCGCTATCCAGCATGCATCTAGAGTATTAAGTTCATAAGAACAGAGTAACGCATTAAGAAAGATGACATGATTGTAGAGGGATAAACTCATGCAATATGATATAAACCCCATCTTTTTATCCTCGATGTCAACAATACAATATGTGCCTTGCAACCTCTGCTGTCACTAGGTAAGGACACCGCAAGATTGAACCCAAAGCTAAGCACTTCTCCCATGGCAAGAAAGATCAATCTAGTAGGCCAAACCAAACTGATAATTCGAAGAGACTTGCAAAGATAACTCAATCATACATAAAAGAATTCAGAGGAGATTCAAATATTTCTCATAGATAAACTTGATCATAAACCCACAATTCATCGGATCTCGACAAACACACTGCAAAAAGAGTTACATTGAATAGATCTCCACAAGAGAGGGGGAGAACATGGTATTGAGATCCAAAAAGAGAGAAGAAGTCATCTACCTAATAACTATGGACCCGAAGGTCTATGGTAAACTACTCACAACTCATCAGAGGGGCTATGGTGTTGATGTAGAAGCCCTCCATGGTCGATTCCCCCTCCGGCGGAGCGCCGACGAAGGCTCCAAGATGGGATCTCGTGGATACAGAAGGTTACGGTGGTGGAAATTGTTTTTCGTTGGCTCCCTGAATGTTTTCGGGGTACGTGGGTATATAGGAGGAAGAAGTAGGTCGGTGGCCGCCCGAGGGGCCCACGAGATAGGGGGTCGCGCCCTCCACCCTCATGGCCGCCTCGATCGCTTCTTGACTCTCACTCCAAGTCCTCTGGATCACGTTCGTTCCAAAAAATCACGCTCCCGAAGGTTTCATTCCGTTTGGACTCCGTTTGATATTCCTTTTCTTCGAAATACTGAAATAGGCAAAAAAACAGCAATACAGGATGGGCCTCCGGTTAGTAGGTTAGTCCCAAAAATGATATAAATGTGTAAAATAAAGCCCATAAATATCCAAAAGGGGTAATATAATAGCATGGAACAATAAAAAATTATAGATACGTTGGAGACGTATCAAGCATCCCCAAGCTTAATTCCTACTCATCCTCGAGTAGGTAAATGATAAAAACAGAATTTTTGATGTGGAATGCTACCTAGCATAATTCTCAATGTAATTTTCTTTGTTGTGGCATGAATGTTCAGATCCAAATGATTCAAAATAAAAGTCCATATTGACATAAGAAATAGTGATACTTCAAGCATACTAATCAAAGCAATCATGTCTTCTCAAAATAACATGGCTAATGAAAGTTATCCCTACAAAATCATATAGTCTGGCTGTTGCTCTATCTTCATCACACAAATTATTTAATCATGCACAACCCCGATGACAAGCCAAGCAATTGTTTCATACATTAGTAATCTTAAATTTTTTCAACTTTCACGCAATACATGAGCATGAGCTATGGACATAGCACTATATGTGGAATAGAATGGTGGTTGTGGAGAAGACAAAAAAGGAGAAGATAGTCTCATATCAACTAGGCATTTCAACGGGATATAAATATGCCCATTAATAGATATCAATGTGAGTGAGTAGGGATTGCTATGCAACGGATGCACTAGAGCTATAAATGTATGAAAGCTCAGCAAAAGAAACTAGTGGGTGTGCATCCAACTCGCTTGCTCATGAAGACCTAGGGCATTTTGAGGAAGCCCATCATTGGAATATACAAGCCAAGTTCTATAATGAAAAATTCCCGCTAGTATATGAAAGTGACAACATATGAGACTCTATCATGAAGATCATGGTGCTACTTTGAAGCACAAGTGTGGTAAAAGGATAGTAGCATTGTCCCTTCTCTCTTTTTATCTCATTTTTTCATTTTTTTTTCTTTTTTTTATTTTCTTTTTTTCTTTCTTTTTTTTCTTTGGCCTCTATTTTTTCTTTTTGGCCTTTCTCTTTTTTTTCTTAGTCCGAAGTCTCATCCCGACTTGTGGGGGAATCATAGTCTCCATCATCCTTTCCTCACTGGGACAATGCTCTAATAATGAAGATCATCACACTTTTATTGATTTACAACTCAAGACTAGAACAAAATATGACTCTATATGAATTCCTCCGGCGGTGTACCGGGATATGCAATGAATCAAGAGCGACATGTATGAAAATTATGAAGGTGGCCTTGCCACAAATACGATGTCAACTACATGATCATGCAAAGAGCAATATGACAATGATGAAACGTGTCATATAAACGGAACGATGTAAAGTTGCATGGCAATATATCTCGGAATGGCTATGGAAATGCCATAATAGGTAGGTATGGTGGCTGTTTTGAGGAAGGTATATGGTGGGTGTATGGTACCGGCGAAAGTTGCGTGGCACAAGAGAGGCTAGCAATGGTGGAAGGGTGAGAGTGCGTATAATCCATGGACTCAACATTAGTCAAAAGAACTCATATACTTATTGCAAAAATCTACAAGTCATCAAAAACAAAGTATTACGCGCATGCTCCTAGGGGGATAGATTGGTAGGAAAATAGACCATCGCTCGTCTCCGACCGCCACTCATAAGGAAGACAATCAATAAATAAAATTATGCTCCAACTTCATCACAAAGCGGTTCACCATACGTGCATGCTACGGGAATCACTAACTTCAACACAAGCATTCTTTAAATTCATAATCACCCAACTAGCATGACTTTAATATCACTACCTCCATATCTCAAAATAATTATCAAGTATCAAATTGATCATAGCATCCAATTCACTTTCTATGATAGTTTTTATTATACCCAACTTGGATGCCTACCATTCTGGGACCAATTTTATAACCATAGCAAATACCATGCTGTTCTAAGAGACTCTCAAAATAATATAAGTGAAGCATAAGAGACTAGCAATTTCTACAAAATTAAGCCATCGCCATGCTCTAAAAGATGTAAGTGAAGCAGCAGAGCAAAAACTATCTAGCTCAAAAGATATAAGTGAAGCACATAGAGTATTCTAATAAATTCCAATCAAGTAGGCTTCTACCAAAAGGTGTGTACAGCAAGGATGATTGTGGTAAACTAAAAAGCAAATACTAATATCATACACGATGCTCCAAGCAAAACACATATCATGTGGTGAATAAAAATATAGCTCCAAGTAAAGTTACCGATAAACGAAGACGAAAGAGGGGATGCCTTCCGGGGGCATCCCCAAGCTTAGGCTTTTGGATACTCTTGAATATCTTGGGGTGCCATGGGCATCCCCAAGCTTAGGCTTTTGCCACTCCTTATTCCATAGTCCATCAAATCTTTACCCAAAACTTGAAAACTTCACAACACAAAACTCAACAGGAAATCTCATAAGCTCCGTTAGCGAAAGAAAGCAAAACCACCACATAAGGTACTATAATGAAATCATTCTTTATTTATATTGGTGTTAAAACCTAATGTATTCCAAGTTCTCTATGGTTCATACCACATAATACTAGCCATAGATGCATCAAAATAAGCAAACAACACACGGAAGGCAGAATCTGTCAAAAATAGAACAGTCTGTAGCAATCTGTAACTAACGCAAACTTCTGGAACTCTAAAAATCCTATAAAAATAGGAAGTCCTGGGAAATTTGTCTATTGATCATCAGCAAAAAGAATCAATGAAAAAGAACGTTTCTGTGATTTAACAAAACTAATTTCATGTGCGCAAAATTTTTGTTTTTCAGCAGAATCAAATCAACTATCACCATAGGTTATCCTATAAGTTCTACTTGGCAGAAACACTAATTAAAACATAAAAACACATCTAAACAGAGGTAGATGCAAAATTTATTACTAAACAGAAACAAAAACAAAGAACACAAATAAAATTGGGTTGCCTCCCAACTAGCGCTATCGTTAAAGCCTCTAGCTAGGCATAAAAGCGAAGATAGATCTAAGTAGTGCCATTTTTGGCACTCAATTCATATGTAGCCTGCATGATAGATTCATAAGGTAATTTGATTTTCTTTCTTGGAAAGTGATCCATGCCTTTCCTTAATGAAAATTGGAATCTAATATTCCCTTCCTTCATATCAATAATCGTGCCAATCGTTCTAAGGAAAGGTCTACCAAGAATAATAGGGCAAGAAAGATTGCAATCAATATCAAGAACGATAAAATCTATGGGCACCAAATTTCTATTTGCAACAATGAGAACAACATTGATCCTTCCCATTGGCTTTTTAATGGTGGAATCCGCAAGGTGCAAATTAAAAGAGCAATCATCAAGATCATGAAAACCTAGAATATCACATAAAGTTTTCGGAATTGTGGAAACACTAGCACCGAAATCACACAAAGCATAACACTCATGATCTTTAATTTTAATCTTTATAGTAGGTTCCCACTCATCATTAAGTTTTCTAGGTATAGAAACTTCCAAATTAAGTTTTTCATCATAAGATTGCATCAAGGCATCAACGATATGTTTGGTAAAAGCTTTATTTTGGCTATAAACATGAGGAGAATTAACAACGGATTACAACAAGGAAATACAACCTTCTAAAGAATAGTTATCATAAACAAATAATTTGAAATCCGAGATAGTGGGTTCAATGCTATTTAAAGCCATGACCTCTCCAACCCCACTTTTACCAAATTTAGCATCAAGATCTAAAAACTCCGAATTATTGGGACGCCTTCTGAATAAAGTTGACTCATCTCTAGTCCCATTATTATTAAGATTCATATTGCAAAACAAATATCTAATAGGGGACACATCAATAACTTTAAGATCTTCATCATTATTTTTATTGAAACTAGAGGAACACGCCTTTACAAAGCAATCTTTCTTAGCACGCAATCTAGCGGTTCTTTCCTTGCACTCATCAATGGAAATTCTCATTGCTTTGAGAGACTCATTGATATCATGCTTAGGAGGAGTAGATATAAGTTTAAGAGAATCAACATCAAGCGAAAGTCTATCAACTTTCCTAGCCAAATCATCAACTTTGAGCAATTTTTCTTCAAGCAAAGCATTAAAATTCTTTTGAGAGATCATAAATTCTTTCACACTATTCTCAAAATCAGAGGGCATCTTATTAAAATTACCATAAGAATTATTGTAGGAATTTCCATAATTATTAGAGGATTTACTAGGGAACGGTCTACGATTAAAGTTTCCTCTATAAGCATTGTTTCCAAAACTATTCCTACCAACAAAATTCACATCCATAGATTCATTATTATTCTCAATCAAAGTAGACAAAGGCATATCATTGGGATCAAAAGGAGCACTCTTAGTAGCAAATAATTTCATAAGTTCATCCATCTTTCCACTCAAAACGTTGATTTCTTCTATAGGATGCACTTTTTTACTCGTAGATCTTTCGGTGTGCCATTGAGAATAATTAGCCATAATATTATCAAGAAGTTTTGTAGAATCTCCTAAAGTGATTTCCATAAACGTGCCTCCCGCGGCCGAATCAAAAAGATTTCTAGAAGCAAAGTTCAAACGGCATAAAAATTTCATATGATCATCCATAAATTCAAACCATGAGTAGGGCAATTGCGAATCATCAATTTCATTCTTTACCAAGATTGGGCAACATGCTCATGATCAAGTTGATTAAAATTCATAATATCGTTCCTAAGAGTGATAATCTTAGCGGGAGGAAAATACTTAGAGATAAAAGCATCTTTGCACTTGTTCCAAGAATCAATACTATTTTTAGGCAAAGACAAAAACCAAACTTTAGCACGATCTCTAAGTGAAAACGGAAATAACTTCAATTTAACAATATCATTATCCGTATCTTTCTTCTTTTGCATATCACACAAATCAACAAAGTTGTTTAGATGAGTAGCGGCATCTGATACGTCTCCAACGTATCTATAATTTTTGATTGTTCCATGCTATTATATTACCCTTTTGGATGTTTATGGGCTTTATTTTACACATTTATATCATTTTTGGGACTAACCTACTAACCGGAGGCCCAACCCGTATTGCTGTTTTTTGCCTATTTCAGTATTTCGAAGAAAACGAATATCAAACAGAGTCCAAACGGAATGAAACCTTCGGGAGCGTGATTTTTGGAATGAATGTGATCTAGAGAACTTGGAGTGCAAGTCAAGAAGCTTGTGAGGCGGCCAGGAAACAGGAGGGCGCGCCCACCCCCTCTGGGCGCGCCCCCTCTCTCCTAGGCCCCACAGGCGGCCACCGACGTACTTCTTCCTCCTATATATACCTACGTACCCTGAAAACATCCAGGGAGCCAATGAAAAACAATTTCCACCACCGTAACCTTCTGTATCCGCGAGATCCCATCTTGGAGCCTTCGCCGGCGCTCCACCGGAGGGGGAATCGACCATGGAGGGCTTCTACATCAACACCATAGCCCCTCCGATGAGTTGTGAGTAGTTTACCACAGACCTTCGGGTCCATAGTTATTAGCTAGATGGCTTCTTCTCTCTTTTTGGATCTCAATACAATGTTCTCCCCCTCTCTTATGGAGATCTATTCGATGTAAACTCTTTTTGCGGTGTGTTTGTCGAGATCCGATGAATTGTGAGTTTATGATCAAGTTTATCTATGAGAAATATTTGGATCTCCTCTGAATTCTTTTATGTATGATTAAGTTATCTTTGCAAGCCTCTTCGAATTATTAGTTTGGTTTGGCCTACTAGATTGATCTTTCTTGCCATGGGAGAAGTGCTTAGCTTTGGGTTCAATCTTGCGGTGTCCTTTCCCAGTGACAGCAGGGGCAGCAAGGCACGTATTGTATTGTTGACATCGAGGATAAAAAGATGGGCTTTATATCATATTGCTTGAGTTTATTCCTCTACATCATGTCATCTTTCTTAATGTGTTACTCTGTTCTTTATGAACTTAATACTCTAGATGCAGGCAGGAGTCGGTCGATGTGTGGAGTAATAGTAGTAGATGCAGGCAGGAGTCGGTTTACTTGTTGCGGACGTGATGCCTATATACATGATCATGCCTAGATAATCTCATAATTATTCGCTTTTCTATCAATTGCTCGATAGTAATTTGTTCACCCACCGTAATACTTATGCTATCTTGAGAGAAGCCACTAGTGAAACCTATGGCCCCCAGGTCTATCTTTTATCATATAAGCTTTCAATCTACTTTTCTTTGCATCTTTACTTCTTTGCATCTATATTATAAGATACCAAAGATATATTTATCTTATCATATTATCTCTATCAGATCTCACTTTTGCAAGTGGTCGTGAAGGGATTGACAACCCCTTTATTGCGTTGGTTGCGAGTTCTTTGTTTGTTTGTGTAGGTGCGTGGGACTTTTGCGGAGCCTCCTACTGGATTGATACCTTGGTCTCAAAAACTGAGGGAAATACTTACGCTACTATTGCTGCATCACCCTTTCCTCTTCAAGGAAAACCAACGCAAGCTCAAGACGTAGCAACATCTTCACTAGGAAGGTCGGCGAATTGATCTTTCATAACAAGATTCAGCAAAGCAGTATTGATTTCACAAGACTCAACATGATTAAGAGGAGCAATCGGAGTACTAAGGAAATCATTATTATTGGTATTGGAGAAATCACACGATTTGGTATTATCTTGCGCCATGGCAACAAGTAATCCAACACTCAAGCAAACAGAAAAGGCAAGTGAAAGAGAGAGAGAGGAAGATTGGGAAAGAGAGGGCGAATAAAACGGCAAGGGTGAAGTGGGGGAGAGGAAAACGAGAGGCAAATGGAAAATAATGTAAATGCGAGGGAGATGAGTTTGTGATGCGTACTTGGTATGTCTTGACTTGAGCGAAGACCTCCCCGGCAACGGCACCAGAAATCCTTCTTGCTATGTCTTGAGCTTGCGTTGGTTTTCCTTGAAGAGGAAAGGGTGATGCAGCAATAGTAGCGTAAGTACTTCCCTCAGTTTTTGAGAACCAAGGTATCAATCCAGTAGGAGGCTCCTCAGAAGTCCCACGCACCTACACAAACAAACAAAGAACTCGCAACCAACGCAAAAGGGGTTGTCAATCCCTTCACGGCCACTTGCGAAAGTGAGATGTGATAGAGATAGTATGATAAGATAAATATATTTTTGGTATTTTATAATATAGATTGGAAAAGGAAAGATGCAAATAAAAGTAGATTGAAAGCTTATATGATAAAAGATAGACCCGGGGGCCATAGGTTTCATTAGTGGTTTCTCTCAAGATAGCATAAGTATTACGGTGGGTGAACAAATTACTGTCGAGCAATTGATAGAAAAGCGAATAATTATGAGATTATCTAGGCATGATCATGTATATAGGCATCACGTCCGCAACAAGTAGACTAACTCCTGCCTGCATCTACTACTCTTACTCCACACATCGACCGCTATCCAGCATGCATCTAGAGTATTAAGTTCATAAGAACAGAGTAACGCATTAAGAAAGATGACATGATGTAGAGGGATAAACTCATGCCATATGATATGAACCCCATCTTTTTATCCTTGATGGCAACAATACAATACGTGCCTTGCAACCCCTGCTGTCACTGGGTAAGGACAGCGCAAGATTGAACCCAAAGCTAAGCACTTCTCCCATGGCAAGAAAGATAATCTACTAGGCCAAACCAAACTGATAATTCGAAGAGACTTGCAAAGATAACTCAATCATACATAAAAGAATTCAGAGGAGATTCAAATATTTCTCATAGATAAACTTGATCATAAACCCACAATTCATCGGATCTCGACAAACACACCGCAAAAAGAGTTACATCGAATAGATCTCCACAAGAGAGGGGGAGAACATGGTATTGAGATCCAAAAAGAGAGAAGAAGCCATCTAGCTAATAACTATAGACCCGAAGGTCTGTGGTAAACTACTCACAACTCATCAGAAGGGCTATGGTGTTGATGTAGAAGCCCTTCGTGGTCAATTCCCCCTCCGGCGGAGCGCCAGCGAAGGCTCCAAGATGGGATCTCGTGGATACAGAAGGTTACGGTGGTGGAAATTGTTTTTCGTTGGCTCCCTAGATGTTTTCGGGGTACGTGGGTATATATAGGAGGAAGAAGTAGGTCGGTGGCCGCCCGAGGGGCCCACAAGATAGGTGGGCGCGCCCTCCACCCTCATTGTCGCCTCGATCGCTTCTTGACTTGCACTCCAAGTCCTCTGGATCACGTTCATTCCAAAAATCACGCTCCCGAAGGTTTCATTCCGTTTGGACTCCGTTTGATATTCCTTTTTCTTTGAAATACTGAAATAGGCAAAAAAATAGCAGTACGGGCTGGGCCTCCGGTTAGTAGGTTAGTCCCAAAAATGATATAAATGTGTAAAATAAAGCCCACAAACATCCAAAAGGGGTAATATAATATCATGGAACAATCAAAAAATATAGATACACGTTGGAGACGTATCAAGGACCCCTTTGCCGGTTTCATCCTGGGCCACTTTGGGCAGCCCATGGTGAATAACAAGAAGACTCTAGAAGCCTCGACATTCAAGACAAAGACTCCATATAAGTGGAGGACTCCTCTCCATCGATGCAGGCGACTAGGACTCTTATAATCCTAGGCCTCCAATATCTTTATATAAACCGAGAGGCTAGGCTCATAGATACATCTTAGAAATTTCTTGGTAGTTTACCGGTACCCTGTACACACTCCAACACAATAAAACAGAAGCATGACATAGGGTTTAATCTCTTTCGAGAGCCTAAAATCTGGGTAAACATGTGTCTTTGTTAACATCGTCTCAAGATGCCTAGCTTAGGATCCCTACCATGAGGTCTCTTCCGACAAGGAGCTAGACAGAAAAATACCCAAAATGTTTTAGAGATGTTGAAAATATTTCGGAGAGAGAACCAGAAGTGTTGCGAAGAAACCGGAAAACATTGAAGAGAAAACAAGATAAAACCGGAAGACCGGAAAAGTTTTGGAGGCGATTAAATAAACCCCATAAGGCATAGGGGTGGTGCAAATTTTTTAGAGCCTCCTGGAAGGTCTAGGGCCCCATGGGCCGGCCAAATGGGCCATAGGGGCACCACCCCTAGGCCGGCTTGGCTCCGAAACCAAGTTGGTGCGGCTGGGGTTGGGGTGGGGCCCACCCCTTGGTGCACCACCCCTAGCGGGAGGGTGCCCTCCTCCAAGTCTCCTCTCTCCCTCCTACACCTATATATAGTGGAGGGGCAGCCACTCTTTTTGCACAATTCCACGCGCAAGGGTTGCCTCTCTTTCTCTCTCTCTCCCTCCCTCTCTCTCTCTCTCCCCAAAAAGTTTTGCTACGCCGCAAGGCTGCTCCAGCCCCTTCTAGTTCTCCACCACCGCTAAGTTCTGGATAGCAAAACATTGTCGGATCGGTGACTTCACACGCGTGGATACTGGGAGAGAGATTGTGCTTTAGATCTTTGATCAAGGGAGAAATTCTCGCGGTTGGGAGGTTGTAAATCCTAGTTGCGGTAATCTACGCCAATAATGCTTCCGCTGCAACTCTAAATTGGTTAAGTCCGGCTTAATTCCATCTGTATATTCATTGTGTTCCTAGGCTTGATTCGCATGACTAATCTTTTGTTTTCTACTACGTTTCCCAACAGGCCCCACCCCTTCGTTAAGGATATGGAGATTATCCGGAGTTCAAACACATACCAGCTTCAAGGTTGCATACCGAACGAGCACACAACTCTACCACACAAGCGATGCAATTGGCACATTACCACACGATCTGGTGTCGTTGTTATGGCTTACAAACCTTTGCAATGCACAAACACTAAACAACGAGTCACTTTCTAGAGCCGACGCTCTCACTTAAATTTTTCCGCTACACACACTTGGCGACCCTCGAGTCCGCACACCATATCAGCCGGCTACTCTGACACCCCTATAACCAGATCTGACACTCTACAACACCATGGTGCCCTTAAAAGTATCCACACTGCCCCACAAGGCAACACTCCTACCTAGACAATGATGAAACTGTAGGATAACACAAGACACCAATGTATGATGGAAGATCGGGCTCCAAGGTGACACCTCCATATGGGGAAGTGACAACTGCGCCATCGCTGCATGTTCAGGCCAAGGACAAATCTTAGGATTTCACCTGAAGAACTCGACATCAAATGATAACGGATGTGAAGGGGTGTCAGAGTCAATTCCAAGGAAGGTAAAAGACATCCGAGAGGATGCCATTATTGACGGCATTGATCGAGGCTAGTGATAGGCTTTCACCGGGAAGTCCGCACACCCAAAATCATTGCATCAAGCCCAACCATTCCCATGAGCCACACTAGCCAAGTGTCCTATAACGCTCGCCGCCGCCAAACCACCATGGCCAAGAGACCACCGTGTCACCACAATCTATGATGGTCACCCCTGATCCACTGCCAAGTGGGAGCCCCACCATACTGATCATAAACCCTAAAACCCTAGTGCCATGTTCATATGATTAATTTTCAGGGAGCATGGAGATGTTCCAATAAAATGTGAGCCCGTGCAGTTAGTTTGTATGTACAGATTTTGCACTCATTGTGATACATCCCAACAACTACTCGCATATATCAGGTCAGATTTATTATCAGAGCTATCACTTGTCGTCTCCTTATTATCATTGCTTCCTTCAAGTGCTTAGTTTCTGATGTCTACTACACAACCTTCTTCTTGTAGACGTTGTTGGGCCTGCAACTGCACAGGTTTGTAGGACAGTAGCAAATTTCCCTCAAGTGGATGACCTAAGGTTTATCAATCCGTGGAAGGCGTAGGATGAAGATGGTCTCTCTCAAACAACCCTGCAACCAAATAACAAAGAGTCTCTTGTGTCCCCAACACACCCAATACAATGGCAAATTGTATAGGTGCACTAGTTCGGCGAAGATATGGTGATACAAGTGCAATATGGATGGTAGATATAGGTATTTGTAATCTGACAATATAAAAACAGCAAGGTAACAAGTGGTAAAAGTGAGCATAAACGGTATTGCAATGCTAGGAAACAAAGCATAGGGTTCATCCTTTCACTAGTGCAAGTTCTCTCAACAATAATAACATAGATAGATCATATAACAATCCCTCAACAAGCAAGAAAGAGTCACTCCAAAGCCACTAACAGCGGAGAACAAATGAAGAGATTATGGTAGGGTACGAAACCACCTCAAAGTTATTCTTTCGGATCGATCTATTCAAGAGTTCGTACTAGAATAACACATTAAGACACAAATCAACAAAAACCCTAATGTCACCTAGATAATGTTGGAAATATGCCCTAGAGGCAATAATAAATTAGTTATTATTATTATATTTCCTTGTTCATGATAATCGTTTATTATCCATGCTATAATTGTATTGATAGGAAACTCAGATACATGTGTGGGTACATAGACAACACCATGTCCCTAGTAAGCCTCTAGTAGACTAGCTCGTTAATCAATAGATGGTTACGGTTTCCTGACCATGGACATTGGATGTCGTTGATAACGGGATCACATCATTAGGAGAATGATGTGATGGACAAGACCCAATCCTAAGCCTAGCACAAAGATCGTGTAGTTTGTATGCTAAAGCTTTTCTAATGTCAAGTATCATTTCCTTAGACCATGAGATTGTGCAACTCCCGGATGACGTAGGAATGCTTTGGGTGTACCAAACGTCACAACGTAACTGGGTGGCTATAAAGGTGCACTACGGGTATCTCCGAAAGTGTCTGTTGGGTTGGCACGAATCGAGACTGGGATTTGTCACTCCGTGTGACGGAGAGGTATCTCTGGGCCCACTCGGTAGGACATCATCATAATGTGGACAATGTGACCAAGGGGTTGACCACGGGATGATGTGTTATGGAACGAGTAAAGAGACTTGCCAGTAACGAGATTGAACAAGGTATCGGTATACCGACGATCGAATCTCGGGCAAGTACAATACCGCTAGACAAAGGGAATTGTATACGGGATTGATTGAGTCCTTGACATTGTGGTTCATCCGATGAGATCATCGTGGAACATGTGGGAGCCAACATGGGTATCCACATCCCTCTGTTGGTTATTGGCCAGAGAGCTATCTCGGTCATGTCTGCATCATTCCCGAACCCGTAGGGTCTACACACTTAAGGTTCGATGATGCTAGGGTTATAGGGAATAGATATACGTGGTTACTGAATGTTGTTCGGAGTCCCGGATGAGATCCCGGACGTCACGAGGAGTTCCGGAATGGTCCGGAGGTAAAGATTTATATATGGGAAGTCCTGTTTTGGTCACCGGAAAAGTTTCGGATTTTATCGGTAATGTATCGGGACCACCGGGAGGGTCCCGGGGGTCCACCAGGTGGGACCACCAGCCCCAGAAGGCTGCATGGGCCAAGTGTGGGAGGGGACCAGCCCCAGGTGGGCTGGTGCGCCCCCCCCCCCCACCAAGGCCCAAGGCGCAGGGAAGAGTGGGAGGGGGCAAATCCTAGGGCAGATGGGCCCTAAGGCCCACCCCAGGTGCGCCTCCCCCTCTCCCCCTCTGGCCGCCACCCAGATGGGATCTGGGGGCTGCCGCCACCCCTAGGGAGGGAACCCTAGGTGGGGGCACAGCCCTCCCTCTCCCCCTATATATAGTGGAGGCAAAGGGGCAGCCCAAGATACGAAGTTCTTCTCCTGTTGGCGCAGCCCTACCTCTCTTTCTCCTCCTCTCCCGCGGTGCTTGGCGAAGCCCTGCAGGATTGCCACGCTCCTCCACCACCACCACGCCATCATGCTGCTGCTGGACGGAGTCTTCCCCAATCTCTCCCTCTCTCCTTGCTGGATCAAGGCATGGGAGATGAGGGAGTCCTGGACTAGGGGGTGTCCGGATAGCCGAACTATCATCATTGGCCGGACTCCAAGACTATGAAGATGCAAGATTGAAGACTTCGTCCCGTGTCCGGATGGGACTTTCTTTGGCGTGGAAGGCAAGCTTGGCGATACGGATATGTAGATCTCCTACCATTGTAACCGACTATGTGTAACCCTAGCCCTCTCCGGTGTCTATATAAACCGGAGGGTTTTAGTCCATAGGACACATAACAATCATACCATAGGCTAGCTTCTAGGGTTTAGCCTCCTTGATCTCGTGGTAGATCTACTCTTGTACTACCCATATCATCAATATCAATCAAGCAGGAGTAGGGTTTTACCTCCGTCGAGAGGGCCCGAACCTGGGTAAAAACAGCGTGTCCCTTGTATCCTGTTACCATCCGCCTAGACGCACAGTTCGGGACCCCCTACCCGAGATCCGCCGGTTTTGACACTGACATTGGTGCTTTCATTGAGAGTTCCTCTGTGTCGTGACCTATAGGCCCGATGGCTCCTTCGATCATCAACAACAACGCGGTCTAGGGTGAGATTTTTCTCCCTGGACAAATCTTCGTATTCGGCGGCTTCGCGCTGCGGGCCAATTCACTTGGCCATCTGGAGCAGATCGAAAGCTACGCCCCTGGCCATCAGGTCAGATTTGGAAGTTTGAACTATACGACCGACATCCGCGGAGACTTGATCTTCGACGGATTTGAGCCATAGCCAGGCGTGCCGCACTGTCTCGATGGGCATGATTTAGCTCTGCTGTCGGACAGTGCCCTGGAGGCCGCACAAGAGTCCGCTCCGACCCTTGATTCGGAGCAGACGGCGCCAATCGAGGATGGGTGGTTGGACACCACCTCAGGGGCTGCTACCTCTACGGCGATGGAGCCGAATACCAACCCTGTCCCTCATGAAGCTCGTGGCTCCAAGGTGCCGGACTCCTCTCCGGACCCCGAACCTTCCGCGCCCCTGCCAATCGAATCCGATTGGGCGCCGATCACGGAGTTCACTGCTACGGACATCCTTCAGCACTCACCTTTTGGTGACATCCTGAATTCGCTAAAGTACCTCTCTTTATCAGGAGAGCCCTGGCCGGATTACGGTCAGGACGGTTGGGATGCGGACAACAAAGAAATTCAAAGCCCACCCACCACCCACTTTATAGCCAGTGTCGATGACTTAACTGACATGCTAGACTTCGACTCCGAAGACATCGACGGAATGGACGACGATGCCAGAGACGACCAAGAACCAGCACCCACAGGGTTCTTAAGGGCCACCTCAACTCACAATGTATATATGGTGGATACACCTAAAGGAAGCGATAACGAGGAACAATGGGACGCTGCGAAGGATAATTCCCCCGAAAAATAGCCGAAACGGCGATGCAAGCGCCGCCAAAAGTCCCGCCTCGACAACGACAGCACCCATGTGGACCCAGCCATAGAGCAGGGCAAACCGGTGGACGACGAACATGCCCCCGAGCAACTATCCGAACAGGACGAATTAAATAAGCAGTCCACCCCCGGTGAAAATAACATTCCGGATGATCTCACACCGGACACATCGATGGAGAAGAAGAACCTCCACAAAAGGCTCGTCGCCACTGCACGAAGCCTGAAGAAGTAGAAGCGGAAGCTCAAAACAGCGGAAGACGTACTTAGAATGAGATGGAGCAAAGTACTCAAGACCGTAGACAAGTACGGCGATAGTCACCAAGCAAAAAGCTACCCAAAGCGTAAACTACTGCCCGAATTTGACGAGGAGGCCGTAGAGCCCCCACAATCAAAAAACAAAGAGGCCGCCTGGTCGGATGGACGACCACATGGCAAAGAAAGAGCGGCAAGCGGCGCCGCACACAAGCCGGCACGTGATCCATATAAGGATCCTCGCAAAGAGGACGACCCGGTCAGGTCCATTTATGGGTCCAGGAAGCAAGCTTTAGAAAGCAAAACAACACGTCGAGTATTCGAAAATCACGGCACACCCAAATACAGGGGCGCCGCACACCCCTTATGTTTCACCGATGAGGTGCTGGATCATGAATTTCCAGCGGGATTCAAACCCGTAAACATAGAGGCATACGACGGAACAACAGACCCTGGAGTCTGAATTGAGGATTACATCCTGCACATACATATGGCCAGAGGATACGACCTCCACACCATAAAATACCTAGCCTTCAAGCTCAAAGGGCCAGCCCGGCATTGGCTCAAAGGCCTCCCAGAAAATACCATTGGAAGTTGGGAAGAGCTCGAGGACGCGTTTCGGGCAAATTTTCAGGGGACTTATGTCCGCCCTCCGGACGCAGACGATTTAAGTCACATAACTCAATAGCCCGGAGAGTCAGCCCGTAAGTTCTGGAACAGGTTCCTCACCAAAAAGAACCAAATAGTCGACTGTCCGGACGCCGAAGCCTTAGCAGCCTTCAAACATAACATCCGAGACGAATGGCTCGCCAGACACCTCGGCCAGGAAAAGCCAAGGACAATGGCCGCACTAACAAGCCTCATGACCCGCTTCTGTGCGGGAGAGGATAGCTGGCTGGCAAGATGCAGCACCAGCAACCCAAGTACATCCGAAGTCAGGGATGGAAACGGGAAAACACGACGCAAAAAGGACCAGCGCCGAACTAAGGGAAACGGCCCAAAGACCACGGCAGTTAACGCCGGATTCAAAAGCTCTTGACAGAACAACAAAACACTGCCTCTCAAGGACAGCAGCGACAAGCTATCCAACCTAAACAAAATCTTGGACAAGATATGCCAAATCCACAGCACCTCCGGGAAGCCTACAAACCATACCCACAGAGATTGTTATGTCTTCAAACAGTCCGGCCGACTTAATGTCGAACACAAGGGGCTCGAAACACCAAGTGAGGACGACGACGAACTCCACAAGCAGAGCACCGGCAAACAAAGGAATTTCCCACAAGAGGTCAAAATAGTAAATTCACTTCATGCGATAGCAGCCAAAAATAGAGCGGCGCCCATTAAAAGGTGCACTGCACGGTCCACCCCAGCGGAGCCTAGACACTGGATGTCAAAACGAATCAACTTCGACCATCAGATTACTCCGGAAGTATCCGGAACGCAGGATGGACTGCCCTGATATTAGATCCTATAATCGACGGACTACCACTAGAAGTCGTGTTCGGCTCAGCCGACAACTACCGTCGCGAAAAGCTAGTCTTCCACATCGCCCCATTTAAAAGTAGCTATCAAGCACTATTGGGACGCGAAGCCTTCGCCCACTTTAACGCAATACCGCATTATGCATCTCTCACACTTAAAATGCCCGGTCCACGCGGCATAATCTCATTAAAGGGAAGCCTCGAGTGTTCCTCGAACAAGGAAGAAAGTGGGACTGCCTTGACAGCCACACATTAATCCGACTTTTGCCGATCAAAGCCCCCAAACAGGTCATCCAGACCCCGGACACGGTTAGGCGAGTCCGTCGCAAATAAACAAGGGGCTCACCAGTCGCGTACCCCCTTACAAGGGGCTGCACGCATGTACCATAAGAGACAATAAAGCTCAATCTTATTGGTTTTTTGAATTTTACTCTGTTTATACATTTTTCGCACGATCCTTTTTCACACTAAGTTCTTCTCTTTTACAGATGAACACCATGCTACGCCCGTCCAGGATACGGCACAATGGAGACACATGCGCAGACGTGCAGTAGGGACCCGTTACAAGGATTCTTTTCAGATTAAGACCCTGCGTAAACCTTTCTTACTGTCTCTTGTTGATACACATCCCCCGGTTCCTCACTATAACCGAGGAGGAGGCTGGCGTTTTGGCATCGGCGGCGTCAGAAATTTTGCGCGTACCTGGGCACAAGGGGCTTAGGGCATAGCCACTAGTGCAGAACCGGGCAATAGCACCGGTTCGTAAGGCCCTTTAGTGCCGGTTACATAACCGGCACTAAATTGTGGTCACTAAAGCCCCCCCCCCCCTTTAGTACCGGTTCAGCACGAACCGGTGCTAAAGGGCAACCACGTGGCACGAGCCAGCTCCGGGGGCCTGGAGCCCTTTAGTACCGGTTGGTAAGACCAACCGGTACTATAAGGTTTGGGCGGTTTTTAGTTTTATGATTTCTTTTTCATTTAATTTTGTGTTTCCATTTTAATTCTTTTTCGTTTGCTGGTATTTTACGATACTACACATTATACACGTTATATATATATATATATATATATATATATATATATATATATATATATATATATATATATATATGTATGTATGTAGAATTTCTAGTAGAACCAATCATCGAGTTCAACATGATTTTCATGATATTATAAGCGTTCATATATAACACCACAAAAGCAAATCACTTAAGTTCAGAACGAAGAACACGGACATGAAAGGACAAGTACTAATTAATTAAGAGCAGCATGAAGAACTAGTTAAATCACTCCTGCTAGCTACTCTCTCTCTGGAAAAATAGCATAGAACATGTATAGCTCTCCTGATTGATCATACTGGAGCATGCCGATGAACCTGTCTCCTAATCGTGGGATGCTCTTCTCATTGCTGCCCCCTAGTACTTCTCTGCGATCATTAACAATTTTCCTCCAATCTTTCACTATTAAGCATTCATCGCTTCTAGAAATCCTGAATGCATTCATGTGCAATGCAGGATATCTTGGCCGTAAGCTAACAATTGACATCTGACCTTTAGTCTCGATCCCCCGAGGCACAATTGTCATCGGGAGTCCCTGTTGAAGAACATCGTATAGTACTTAATTAATATACTTAGCAATGAAAGTTTAGCAAAAAAAATATGTATGCAAAATATGCACTGAGGACAAATAGTAAATATCTTACCATCATTTCTAAATAGATGTGACCGTAGTTCAATACGATCACTATTGGTCGCACGTTTTGAGTACTAACATTTCTAAGTGCAGGAAGAAAATTTGTCTTGACAGTATGAAGATCCTCAAGCCATGAAACATAATGACTTATCTCCTCGCAGTTTAGTTCAGCTCCGGTACAGTAGTAGATCCTGTCTACCAAGCGCCGGACATGTTTGGTTGAATGGAGATAAGCTGTCAATAGAAATTACTTGTCAGTTATTTTTGAATAAACAATATCAAAGACAAAAATATAGTTGAGAAGAACTCACATAATGGTAGAACTAGAGGCGTCTGCACATCGACCCATATGTCTCTATTACCTTCAATATCATCTTCCGGACGAATATCAAAGGTAATAACCATACCATGCTCAAATGCATAAGCCTTGCATAGTACTTGCCAAGTTTTGCATTCAAAATAGGTGTACGTGTGTGCATTGTATACTTTGACGTTGAAAGTATAACCATCATGCTTAGTTTTCAGGTAAGCTCTCTTTACCTTCATAGTTTCCATATCTTTGAAACCTATCTTATCCAAGACAAAAATTCTTGCATTGCAGGGGATGCGCTAGTAGAATAGTGAAAATTAAAAATTATAAGTCAGGCAAATGAAGCATATATAAGTCATGCTTAATTACGAAAACAGACTTGTCATTGTGACTTACTGTATCGAATTCGAAAGTCTCATCCAGCTTGATGCCGAATCGCCTACCACCAACAAGGAAATTTCTGTCGCACTGGCCGCGCTGGTCTTCACAGTATTCGCACATAATGAAATTTTTTCCGTCGTCAGACGACATTTCCTATGTTCATATTAGGCGAAACATTAAACACTTACTAATTCAATTAATTCAACTACTTCTATTAATTCAACTAAGCATTTACTAAAAATAAACTAGTTATATTAATTCAATTAGTTCAACTAAGCATTTACTAAAAATAAACTAGTTCTATATATTAATTCAACTAGTTCAACTAAACATTTACTAAAAATAAACTAGTTATATTAATTCAACTAGTTCAAAGTAAGCATTTACTAAAAATAAACTAGTTCTATATATTAATCCAACTAGTTCAACTAAGCATTTACTAAAAATAAACTAGTTATATTAATTTCACTAGTTCAACTAAGCATTTACTAAAATTAAACTAGTTCTATATATTAATTCAACAAGCTCAACTGAGCATTTACTAAAAATAATCTAGTTCTATATATTAATTCAACTAGTTCAACTAAACATTTACTAAAAATAAACTAGTTATATTAATTCAACTAGTTCAAAGTAAACATTTACTAAAAATAAACTAGTTCTATATATTAATTCAACTAGTTCAACTAAGCATTTACTAAAAATAAACTAGTTATATTAATTCAACTAGTTCAACTAAGCATTTACTAAAAATAAACTAGTTCTATATATTAATTCAACAAGTTCAACTAAGCATTTACTAAAAATAAACTAGTTCTATATATTAATTCAACTAGTTCAACTAAGCATTATATTTATTAAAAATAAACTAGTTATTATATTAATTCAACTAGTTCAACTAAGCATTTACTAAAAATAAACTAGTTATATATATTTTAATTCAACTAGTTTAACTAAGCATTTACTAAAAATAAACTAGTTATATTAATTCAATTAGTTCAACTAAGCATTTACTAAAAATAAACTAGTTCGTTCTATATATTAATTCAACTAGTTCAACTAAACATTAACATATTTCTAATTCATCGATGATAACATTTCTAACATTCTAAAAATAAACTAGATAGTTCTAATTCATCTAAACATTATAGAAAACAGAAAATAAGTAAAAAAATATGTGTGTGTGTAGTACGTGTGTGTGTATATGTGTGTACGTACATGTGTAGTGTACGTGTAGTGTGTGTGTGTGTGTGTGTGTGTTTGTGTGTGTCTGTGTGTATGTGTGTGTGTGTGTAGTGTGTGTGTGTGTGTGTATGTGTGTGTGTCTGTGTGTGTAGTGTGTGTGTGTGTATGTGTGTATGCGTGTGTGTGTATGGAGTGGGCCGAGCGCGTACGGGTGGCGGGGGCAGCGACGATGGGCGGCGGGGGCCGGGGACGGCGACGAGACGGGCGGCGGCGGCCGGGGACGGTGACGAGACGGGCCGGCGGCGGCCGGGGATGGTGACGAGACGGGCGCGGCGGGGGCGGCAACGACGACGGGCGGCGGGGACGGCGACGACGACGGGCGGCGGGGCGCGCGGCGACGACGATGACGGGCGGCGGGGGC